>CM059435.1:60086373-60099490 GCA_030390025.1 Squalus acanthias
AAAAACCTCAGCCGGGTCGGTGGGGGAGGGTGGGGGGGTGGTGAGAGGACTGGTGCCAGGGGTCTTAAAATCTTCTCTCATCTAGTGGGGGGGAGGAGAGATCAACTCGGCTGATTTTGGGGCCATGCGTGTCGGCGGCGTGTAGCAAACCCTCCCGGATTGTGCGGGAATATCCAGGAACTAAAACATAAAACACTGGTTTGGCCCCAGCGGGAGTATTGTGGCCAGTTCTGGGCATCATACTTTAGGGAGGATGTCGAAGCCTTGGAGAGGGTGCAGAGGAGAGTTACTGGAATGGTATAAGGGATGAGTTGGTAACCAGAGGACACAGATTTAAGGTGATTGGCAAAACAACCAGAGGTGACATGAGGAGAAATGTTCTTATGTAGCGAGTTGTTGTGATTTGGAACGCACTGCTTGAACGGGCGGTGGAAGCAGATTCAATAGTAACTTTCAAAAGGGAATTGGATAAATACTGGAAGGGGAGAAATTTACAGGGCTGTGGGGAAAGAGCAGGGGAGTGAGACTAATTGGAGAGCTCTTTCAAAGAGCCGGCACAGGCACGTTGGGCCGAATGGCCTCCTTCTGTGCTGTAAAATTCTATGATTCTATCTCCCAGGGACTGCAAGTAAACCTGGGAGATAAATCAAAGGGAATCCTCTGCATGAATACACAGGACGGTGAATCAGGTCGATCTTATCAGCTCCTCGCCAGTTTTCATACATTCCTGGAGACTCTACAGTCTCAATTTTAACTCCCCCCCCAAGCCAGCGGTTCAAATGGAGCTGGGGCGGGCTGACCCACTCCATTCCCGCCCTGATCTGGCCAACTGCAGTTTTCGGTGGCAGGCAGCTCGGCCGAACGGGTGGGGTCCCTTCAAATACGTGGCTCGGGCTCCGATGATGTCATTGCGGTCCGACTGCTACTTTAACTCGAAGGGAGAGCAGTGTCTGCCTCCTGCTCGGCCGGTCATCCCCCGAACTGAGCAGATTGAGAGGCCAGTTTGACCGAGGAGCTGAACTGAGAAAAGGAATGGATCAGAGGAACAGAAACTGGTTCAGTAAAAGAACACAAAAAGAAAAAAAGACCAATGTTTATACTGCACCTTTCATGACCTCAGGACGTCCCAACATCCATCCCTCAGCACAGCACTGGAGTGTCAGCCTGGATTATGGGCTCAAGCCTCTGGAGTGGGACGTAGAACCCAGGATCTTCTGACTCGGGGCGAGAGTGCTAACAATTGAGCCATGGCTGACTGAATCTTAGTAAATCTTAGTCGAGGGGTCATGATGTGAGGATAAGCAATTGAAAGATAAAGGGGAAGGTTAGAAGCAGGTCCTAACCTTATCAGGTGATGGGGATGTGGAAAGCTTTGCAGCATTCAGAAAGGTGCTGGATAATTGCTGAAGGGGATTACTAAAAGGGTGTGGGGACTGAGCAGGACAATGGGACTATGGAAAATCAGGAGCCCGAATTCAACGCAGGCAGAATTGGTCGTGTTACAATCTCTAGGTTCCTGGGTGTCCCTGTGCTCGCTGACCTACATTGGCTCCCAGTCCAGCAACACCTCAATTTTAAAATTCTCATCCTTCTGTTCAAATCCTTCCATGGCCTCGCCCCTCCCTATCTCTGGAACCTCCTCCAGCCCGACAACCCTCCGAGATCTCTGCGCTCCTCCAATTCTGACCTCTTGTGCATCCCCGATTTCCATCGCTGCGCCATGGGCGGCCGTGCCTTCAGCAGTCTAGGCCCGGAGCTCTCGAATTCATAGAATCATAGAATAGTACAGCACAGAAGGAGGCCATTTGGCCCATCGAGTCTGCGCTGGCTCTTTCGAAGAGCAATCCAGTTAGTCCCACTCCCCCGCTCTTTCCTCATATTCCTGCACATTTTTCTCTTTCAAGTATTTATCCAATTCTCTTTTGAAGGCTACTATTGAATCTGTCTCCACCACCCTATCAGGCAGTGCATTCCAAATCCTAACCACTCGTTGCTTAAAAAAGTTTTCCTCATGTTGCCTCTGGTTCTTTTGCCAATCACCTTAATCTGTGCCCTCTGGTTATCGAACCATCAGCCATTGGAAACAGTTTCTCTTTATTTACTCTATCGAAACACCTCTATCAAACTCCTCTTAACCTTCTCTGCTCCAAGGAGAACAACCCCAGCTTCTCTAGTCTATCCACGTAACTGATGTCCCTCTTCCCTGGAACCATTCTCGTAAATCTCTTCTGCACTCTCTCCAAAGCCTTCACCTCCTTCCTAAAGTGTGGTGCACAGAATTGGACAATACTCCAGCTGGGGCCGAACAAATGTTTTATACGGGTTTAGCATAAACTCTTGGCTTTTGTACTCTATGGGGGAGAAATTCAGTATCGCCCCGTTTGGGGTGCGATTATTGGCCGGGCGCAAAGTTTAGCGCCTGGCGCTAATTATCGCCTCCAACGGCAAACTTGGCTTTTATCGCCCCTGGAGGTGATTGGAGCGCTAAATCAGGCGCTACACACCTGTCTTAAGGCGCAAAGGCCGAGGAGCGAGGCGCTACCTCAGAGCGCTGGCGAAGCTCATGTGATGTCAGTCAGCAATGGAACACAGACATACTGGCACCAGCCAGTTCTTAAAGGGGAGTTCTGATGAAAGGTCATCGACCTGAAACGTTAACTCTGTTTCTCTCTTCACAGATGCTGCTTGACCTGCTGAGTTTCTCCAGCATTTTCTGTTTTTATCTTAAAGTGGAGGGTTGATTTTGCTCTCCATCCACATCCTGCTCATTGCAGCCTTGAATATCGGCCTGGAGAGGCCTGTACATCAAATCTGCTGGAAAGAACAATGGAGAGGCCCAGGGAAAGAGCTCAGAGTGCAGCCCCCACAGTCTCTTCTAAATCGATACAAGGAAGGGCAAATCAAAATGAACCTGCAAAGTGCTGCTCAGTACCCAAAACTCCTTCAGACAGCGTTGAATCTCTCCAGAAGTCTCTCTCTCTCTCTCTCTCAGAATGCGTGGTGCAAAAATGTCACCAACAAAAAAAGGCAGGAAGCGGTCGCCTTTAAATAGCGCTCCCCCAGTCCCTTCCTGACTGCTAAGCGCTCCCCTCAACCTGTCGTTGCTAGCGGCAAGCGGTAAGGCAGGGGACGCCACTCAATATCCGCTCCAGGGCGCTACCGGGGCGTTGCGCACTTCACTGACGTCACGATCTGCCGGCGCAGGAGATTGTGGCGGTAGTGTTTAGCGCTGCCGCAAAATGTCTAGTTAATTTCGCGAGCGGCGCAAACATCACCGCGCCTGGGCGCTAGTTGCTTTGCGCCCCATTAGCGCCCTCATAAGGCACTAACGGGAGGCACAAACCAACTGAATTTTCCCCCCATATGCCTCTATTTATAAAGTCCAGGATCCTATATGCTTAATTAACTGCTTTGTTAACCTGTCCTGTCACCTGCCAAGATTTGTGCACAAACACCCCCAGGACCCTCTCTTGCACCCCCTTTAAAATTGTACCATTTAGGGTTATTGTTTCTCCTCATTCTTCCTACCAAAATCATACTTTTCTGCATTGAATTTCATCTGCCATGTGTCCACCCATTCCAACAGCCTCTCTATGTCCTCTTGAAGTCTATTACTATCTTCCTCACTGTTTACTACACTTTCAAGTTTCATGTCATCTGCAAATTTTGAAATTGCACCCTGTATCCCCCCCCCAATTTCATTAATGTATATCAAAAACAGCAGTGGTCCTAATACTGAACCTTGGAGAACGCCACTGTATACCTCCCTCTAGTCTGAAAAACAGCCAGTCACCACAACTCTATCCCTTAGCCAATTTTGTATCCATGCTGCTGTCGACCTTTTTATCTCATGGGCTTCAATTTTGCTAACAAGTCTAGTATGTGGTATTTTATCAAACGCCTTTTGAAAGTCCATATTCACAACATCAACTGCACTGCCCTCGTCCACCCTCTCTGTTACCCCATCAAAAAACTCAATCAAGTTCGTCAAACACGATTTGCCCTTAACAAATCCATGCTGGCTCTCCTTTATTAGTCCACACTTGTTCAAGTGGCTGTTAATTTACTCCCGGATTATCGTTTCTAAAAGCTTCCCCACCACCGACGTTAAACTGACTGGCCTGTAATTGCCAGGTTTTTCCTTCTCTCCTTTTTTGAACGAGGGTGTAACATTTACAATCCTCCAGTCCTCTGGCACCACCGCTGTATCTAAGGAGGATTGGAAGATTGTGGCCAGCACCTCTGCGATTTCTACCCTTACTTCCCTCAGAAACCTAGGCTGCATCCCATCCGGACCGGGTGACTTATCCACTTTAATTACCACCAGCCTTTCTAGTACCTCCTCTTTATCTATTTTTATCTCATCCAGTATCCCGGCAACCTCGTCGTTTACCGTAGCTTTGGCAAAGTCCTCCTCCTTGGTAAACACCGATACAAAGTACTCACTTAGTACCTCAGCCATGCCTTCTGCCTCCACTAATGGTTCTCCATGTTGGTCCCGAATCGGCCCCATCGCTCCTCTGACAACCCTTTTACTGTTAATAGGCCAATAGAAGACCTTTGGATTCCCTTTTATGTTAACCGCCAATCTATTCTCGTACTGTCTCTTTGCCCCTCTTATTTCTCTTTTTCACTTCTCCTCTGTACTTTTCATATTCAGCCTGATTCTCCCTTGTATTATCAAGCTGATATTTGTCATACACTCCCTTTTTCTGCTTCATCCTACTCTCTAACTCCTTTGTCATCCAGGGAGCTCTGGCTTTGGTTGCCCTCCTTTTCCCTGTTGTGGGAATGTACCTGGACTGTACCCGAACCATCTCCTCTTTAAAGGCCGCACATTGCTCATTTCTGCCTGCCAGTCTTTGACTCCAATTTACCCGGGCCAGATCCCTCCTCAATTCACTGAAACTAACCCTCCTCCAGTTCAGCATTTTTATTTTAGATTGCTCCTTGATCTTCTCCATAACTAATCTAAACCTATGATCACTATTCCCGAGATGCTCTCCAACTGTGACATTCTCCACTTGACCCACTTCATTCCCCAGGACTAGCTCCAGCAATGTCTCTGATCAAGAAAATTCTTCACACTTCAGAAATTCCTCCTCTTCTCTGCCCTTAACACAATCACTGCCCCATTCAATATTGGGGTAGTTAAAGTTTCCCATTATCACTACTCGATAGTTTTTGCACCCCTCAGTAATTTCTTTGCAAATCTGCTCCTTTATCTCCTGTAATGGAATTCCCTTCCCAACCTCTCCCTCCTCCTTTAAGACGCTCCTTAAAACCTACCTCTTTGACCAAGCTTTTGGCCACCTAATGTCTTCTTATGTGGCTCGGTGTCAAATTTTGTTTGATAATCGCTCCTGTGAAGCGCCTTGGGACGTTTTACTACATTAAAGGTGCTATATAAATGCAAGTTGTTGTTGTTGCTTCCATGTGCCCTAGACCTCAGCATGTTCCCACAGTAGTGTGTCCGAGTCAGAAATGCGGGATTTGGGAGGGCGGGAGACACCAGGTGCCAGTACTATACCCTGTGCCACTGTGTGTGTGAGCCCTCCGCCCCGTCAGAGTGAAACACAGACAGCTGGTTTGTTCAATGTAATGTCGAGGTGATGGCGCTGGATCAGATAAAACCGAACCCTGAGCGCTGACTCACTTTGTCCAGGATGTACTTGTTGAGATAAGGCATGTACCCGTGGCTGGAAACAGGCCCATCGTTGTCATCACGGAAGTGGTCCTCCAGGGCTGTGGGGTCATGGGGAATGTTCAGCGCCGTGTACAGGTTGTGTGACAGCACCTGGAAAACACACCGGGAACGTTCAATACAGCCCCGTCACTGGGTCAAAGCACCACACAGCACTTCACACACTCAACTCTCCTCTACACCACAGGCAGTCACCCCCACAACCTCACCGTCTGGTCTCGGCTCAGCCCGCTCCAGCTCATTAATCCACTCTCTCCAGCTCATTGTCGGCATATTTCAAAGGCGGGTAACAAAAATAGTGCAGTAATATTAGGAGACTTTAATTGCCCTAATATAGACTGGGAAAAACAGTGAGGGACTTCAGTTATGAGGAGAGGTTGGAAAAGTTAGGACTGTTCTCCTTGGAACAGAGAAGGTTAAGAGGTGACCAAATAGAGGTTTTCAAGATTCAGAGGCTTTGACAGAGGAGATAGAAAAAAACGATTCCCTCTGACGGGTGGATCAATAACTAGAGGTTATAGATTCAAAATCATTGGCAAAAGATCTAGAGGGGAGGTGAGGAGAATTTTTTTCACTCAGAGAGTTGTCGGGATCTGGAATGCTCGACCTGAAGATGCGGTGGAAGCTGATTCCATCAATAATTTTCAAAGGGAGTTGGACAGGTAGTGGAGGATGAGCAACTTACAGGGTTACGGACAAAAAGCGGGGATGTGGGACTCAGCACAACTGCTCTTCCAAAGAGCCAGCACAGGGCGACGGACTGAATGGCCTCCTTCTGCGCTGTAAGTTTCTATGATTCTATGATTACCCCCCACTCTCCCCGGCCCATTACTGCCCACTCTCCCCGGCCCATTACTGCCCATTTTCCCCGGCCCATTACTCCCCACTCTCGCCGGCTCATTACCCCCCACTCTCCCCGGCCCATTACTGCCCATTTTCCCCGGCCCATTACTCCCCACTCTCGCCGGCCCATTACTCCCCACTCTCGCCGGCCCATTACTGCCCACTCTCCCAGGCCCATTACTCACCACTCTCCCCGGCCCATTACTCCCCACTCTCCGGTTCCCTGGGTTATGGGGTGCTTATGCTCTTTCTCCAGGTCAACTCATTAACAGTGTTGCCCTGGCATTGACTTTTTCCAACTTGCAATTTTGGACAAACATGGATCTGACAATCCCAAGTAAATGAGAATGATGCTAAGAGATTGACAGGTACTGTGGTGACATCACTTACCCTGCCTACTGGGAATTATAGAGTTGTTGTCGGACACAGTTCTGCTGCTGGTGAGGTGAGGGGTGTTTAGTGAGCAAGAGGAGATTGCTACAGTCAGTGCCACTTGGGCAAGAGAAACCCATTCACTGTAATTAAACAGATAGAATGGGTAAAGTAACAGAAACCAGTTACTTCACCTCGGCAGTCACATTCTCCATCAATGTACAGATTTAATGGCATATGTCTTTCCCTTTAATGTGCCTATTTCATGGCTGGTCCTTTCCCCTTTAATTTGCATGTTTAATGGTTTGTCAATTCTCCTTTAATGAGCTGATTTATTGGTTAACCCCTTTCCCTTTAATATTCCTATTTATAGGCCAAATGAGATGGGAGAATTCCCCTGCTCTTAGTGCATAGGTTCTTTAATATCCACTTGAGAGGGCAGACAGTGCAGCGCTCCCTCAGTACTGCCCCTCGACAGTGCAGCGCTCCCTCAGTACTGCCCCTCCGACAGTGCGGCACTCCCTCAGCACTGCCCCTCCGACAGTGCGGCACTCCCTCAGTACTGCCCCTCCGACAGTGCGGCGCTCCCTCAGTACTGCCCCTCCGACAGTGCAGCGCTCCCTCAGTACTGCCCCTCCGACAGTGCGGCGCTCCCTCAGTACTGCCCCTCCGACAGTGCGGCGCTCCCTCAGTACAACCCCTCCGACAGTGCGGCACTCCCTCAGTACTGCCCCTCCAGCAGTGCGGCGCTCCCTCAGTACTGCCCCTCCGACAGTGCAGCGCTCCCTCAGTACTGCCCCTCCGACAGTGCGGCGCTCCCTCAGTACTGCCCCTCCGACAGTGCGGCGCTCCCTCAGTACAACCCCTCCGACAGTGCGGCACTCCCTCAGTACTGCCCCTCCAGCAGTGCGGCACTCCCTCAGTACTGCCCCTCCGACAGTGCGGCACTCCCTCAATACTGCCCCTCCGACAGTGCAGCACTCCCTCAGTACTGCCCCTCTGACAGTGCAGCGCTCCCTCAGTACTGACCCTCCGACAGTGCAGCGCTCCCTCAGTACTGACCCTCCGACAGTGCGGCGCTCCCTCAGTACTGACCCTCCGACAGTGCGGCGCTCCCTCAGTACTGCCCCTCCGACAGTGCAGCGCTCCCTCAGTACTGCCCCTCCGACAGTGCAGCGCTCCCTCAGTACTGCCCCTCCGACAGTGCGGCGCACCCTCAGCACTGTCAGCCTGGATTATGTGCTCAAGTCTCAGGAGTGGGGCTGGAACCCACAACCTCTGACTCCGAGGTAGAGTGTTACCCACTGAGCTGCGGCTCACAGAACCAACTAATCTGTTTCAGTGTTGAGGAAGAAAAGTTGTCCGGGACACTGGGAGAACTCCCTGCTCTTTGCAGAACGCCACCAGCCTGAGAGCGGAGGCGTCTTGAGTGCAGAAGTTAGCAGCACTTTGAAGTAAAGCGAGTGATTTTACAGACAGGCACACTGTCCTTCCCTCCTTCCTTCCTTTGCTGCATCGTCTTTACCTTCAGTTGCGATTTGGAAACCTTCCCGCTCTTCTCCAGGTCCAGGGCGGTGAACGCGTACCAGATGGATTTCAGCAGCTCGCTTTTTAAATCCATGGTTTGCAGGAGAGTCCGCCAGAGAGTGAGAGCAACAAAAGTCCAGAGCTGAGAATCCACCGAGCGCAGAGCGAGTCCCTCACTGGAAGCTGGCATTCGCTGCTCGGCTGGGGGGTGCTTCACTCCCTCCGCCTGTACCCGCCCCGAGACACGGACAGGGCCCCGGCGACCGCTCCCCGCCCCACAACCCGCTCCACCGGTTCTCTTTACTTCTGTTTTTCTCTCTGTCGCTCCTGAACTTCCGCACTCATTGCCGAGTTTACTCTCGATCCGCGGCCACCAGCAGCCGATCAGCTGTGGGTGTGTCCGCGGGTACCAGGGCACAGTGCCCGGGAGAGCTGGAAGTGGGTCACACAGGGGCTGGTAAACAGGTCGGACTCACTTCTCCAAACCGCCCTGAAATAATTTCAAAACATAAATAAAACCAAACCCACCCACAGATCTTGTTGTAGGACTTTCGACAACATTCAAACATTTCTCCGTGTTTGTTTTCAAATCAAAAACTAATTTTACTCAGGGTGTCAGTTTATAACCGAGTTACACTGCCACCTTCTTGTGGATAGTGTGAAAAGACACTGACCAGAGTGTGGGTAAAACACACTGACCAGAGTGTGAGTAAGGACACTGACCAGAGTGCGGGTAAAAGACACTGACCAGAGTGCGGGTAAAAGACACTGACCAGAGTGCGGGTAAAAGACACTGACCAGAGTGCGGGTAAAAGACACTGACCAGAGTGCGGGTAAAAGACACTGACCAGAGTGCGGGTAAAACACACTGACCAGAGTGCGGGTAAAACACACTGACCAGAGTGTGAGTAAAGACACTGACCAGGAGGAGGAGCAGTTTTATTGATGACAGCTGTAACATTAGTAGTGGCTCTTGGGGGAGGAGCAGTTTTATAGGGAGCAGCTGTAACCCTAGAAGAGGCTCTAGACTGACATACTTTCGAGAAGTGGCCTTTCTTACTGCAATGATTGCAGATTGCATTACGAGCAGGACAAAATTTCCTATAATGAAATGCACCTCCACAGAAGAAACACTTCCTTTTAGATTGCCAAGATGCCGTTGGGTAGGGTCGTCATCAGCTAGGATAGAGTCGTCATCAGTGAGGGCTTCGCCTGAGGCTTATCGGAGGAGTCATTAAAAGTGATAGCAGCAGTCCGTGCACGTGGTAAAAGATAGGCATCTGCATTTTTTTTTGCCAAGTTCAGAGAATATGCCTGGTCATAGGCAGCTTGTAACTCGAGGGTTTTATTCTCCAGCAGACGCTGGCGTATGAAGGGAGACGCAATTCCATTAATAAAAGAATCACAAATTAACTCCTCCTGGTACTGCTCAGCTGAGACAGCCTTGAGATTACAATCTTTGCTGAGCCTGCGAAGCTTTTGAAGGAATTCGTCAAGTGATACTCCGGGTTGTTGTCGAGTTGTGGCCAGTAGATGCCGAGCAAAAATTTCTTTTGGGGCCTTAACAGAAAGTTGCTGTAGTATTCGGAAAGCGGAGTCATAGTTTACACAGTCTTCGATATAGTCAAACACATAAGGGGATACATAATTGGCAAGTATCTCTAACTTATCAGGAACATTCTCACCACACGCCCTGAGGTAGTTGCTGAAGGTACGATACCAGTGTTTCCATACCTTAGCAGTTGTAGGTGAATTCAGGTCCAGGTCAAGACGGGCGGGTCGGAGTAGTTTCTCCATGATGGATTGATTACTATATCTAGTTCCCTTCTACCGTTTGAGTCGTAGCCGTCTGTTCCCAAAACTACTCAGAGCGTGGAGCAGGTTCAGTTGATTAAATTGACGTAAGAAAACTACTAGGCACTTGGTCTAAGCGTTAAACAAAGCTTTAATCAACTGTTTTCCAACATGGAGATCTAGTTGTGTCCTTCACTAGTTCCTGTTGAGGAATGTCCTAAGCAAGCTGGCCCCTTGCCCGAGTATTTATACTCTCCCTGGACAGCGCCACCAGCAGGCCGCCCAGTATTACTTCATACATGAATGACAAGATTCATGTCAGAGAGTATTCCATCACACCCCTGACTTGTGCCTAGTAGATGGTCGAAAGGCTTTGGGGAGTCAGGAGGTGAGTCACTCACCACAGAATACCCAGCCTCTGACCCACTCTTGTAGCCACAGTATTTATGTGGCTGGTCCAGTTAAAGTTTCTGGTCAATGGTGATCCCCCAGGATGTTGATGGTGGGGGATTCGGCGATGGTAATGTCATTGAATGTCAAGGGGAGGTGGTTAGACTCTCTCTTGTTGGAGATGGTCATTGCCTGGCACTTATGTGGTGCAAATGGCCAACCCTGGAACAATGAGGAGAGTAGAAGAACATGCCAGGAGCAGCACCAGGCATACCTAAAAATGAGGTGCCAACCTGGGGAAGCTGCAACACAGGACTACATGCATGCTAAACAGCAAAAGCAGCATGCTATAGACGGTGTTAAGCGATTCCACAACTAACGGATCAGATCAAAGCTCTGCAGTCCTGCCACATCCAGTCGTGAATGGTGGTGGACAATTGAACAACTAACGGGAGGAGGAGGCGCCATGAACATCCCCACTCTCAATGATGGTGGAGCCCAGCACGTGAGTGCAAAAGACAAGGCTGAAGCATTTGCAACCATCTTCAGCCAGACATGCCGAGTGGATGATCCATCTCGGCCTCCTCCTGAGGTCCCCATCATCACAGATGCCAGTTTTCAGCCAATTTGATTCACACCACATGATATCAAGAAACGGCTGAGTGCACTGGATACAGCAAAGGCTATGGGCCCCGACAACATCCCGGCTGTCATGCTGAAGACTTGTACTCCAGAACTAGCCGTGCCTCTAGCCAAGCTGTTCCAGTACAGCTACAACACTGGCATCTATCCGACAATGTGGAAAACAGCCCAGTTATGTCCTGGCCACAAAAAGCTGGACAAATCCAATCCGGCCAATTACCGCCCCATCAGTCTACTCTCAATCAACAGCAAAGTGACGCAAGGTGTCGTCGACAGTGCTATCAAGCGCCATTTACTCACCAATAACCTGCTCACCAATGCTCAATTTGGGTTCTACCAGGACCACTCGGCTCCAGACCTCATTACAGCCTTGGTCCAAACATGGACAAAAGAGCTGAATTCCAGAGGTCAGTTGAGAGTTGACATCAAGGCAGCATTTAACCAAATGTGGCATCAAGGAGCCCGAATAAAACTGAAGTCAATGGGAATCGGGGGGGGGAAACTCTCCACTGGCTGGAGTCATATAGCACAAAGGAAGATGGTTGTGGTTGTTGGAGGCCAATCACCTCAGCCCCAGGACATCGCTGCAGGGGTTCCTCAGGGCAGTGTCCTAGGCCCAACCATCTTCAGTTGCTTCATCAATGACCTTCCCTCCAACATAAGGTCAGAAATGGGGATGTTCGCTGATGATTGCACGGTGTTCAGTTCCATTCGCAACTCCTCAGATAATGAAGCAGTCCATGCAGCAAGACCTGGACGACATTCAGGCTTGGGCTGATAAGTGGCAAGTAACATTCGCGCCACAGAAGTGCCAGGCAATGACTATCTCCAACAAGCGAGAGTCTAACCACCTCCCCTTGATATTCAACGACATTACCATCGCCGAGTCCCCCAGCATCAACATCCTGGGGGTCACCATTGACCAGAAACCTAACTGGACCAGCCTCATAATAACTGTGGCTACAACAGCAGGTATTCTGTGGTGAGTGTCTCACCTCCTGACTCCCCAAAGCTTTTCCACCATCAACAGGGCACAAGTCAGGAGTGTGATGAAATACTCTCCACTTGTCTGGATGAGTGCATCTCCAAGTCACACACCATCCTGACTTGGAAATATATCGCCGTTCCTTCATCGTCACTGGGTCAAAATCCTGGAACTCCCTCCCTAACAGCACTGTGGGAGTACCTTCACCACACGGACTGCAGCGGTTCAAGAAGGTGGCTCACCATCACCTTCTCAAGGGCAACTAGGGATGGGCAATAAATGCTGGCCTTGCAAATGATGCCCACATCCCAGGAACGAATAAAAGAAAATATTACTTGCCAGTTATCAGCCCAAGCCTGAAAGTTGTTCAGCCTTGCTGCATGCGGGCATGGACTGCTTCATTATCTGAGGAGTTGCGAATGGCACTGAACACTGTGCAGTCATCAGCGAACATCCCCACTTCTGACCTCATGATGGAGGGAAGGTCATTGATGAAGCAGCTGAAGATGGTTACGCCTCGGACACTGCCCTGAGGCACGCACACGGACATACATACACACACGCTCCTCATCTCACCTCAGGAATCTAATTTAATATTGGCCTTGGAGGGGGTGCAGTGCAGATTCACCAGAACGATACCAAGGCTAAAATGGTTAAATTATGAGGCCAGGTTGCATAAACTAGGTCGGTATTCCCTTGAATTTAGAAGATTAAGAGGTGATCTAATTCAGTGGTTCTCAAACTGAGGTTCGTGGACCGCAGGGGGTCGGTAGAGACTTTCCGGGGGGTCCGAGAGATAATTGCAATGGGATCAGTGCTGCGAAGGAGTGGGCCGGGGGGTGTGGGCCGGATGGAGTGGG